>OX578149.1:67549719-67597219 GCA_951213105.1 Amaurobius ferox
ACCCCATTGGATTAAAACCCATTGGCGACCTTAATTACACTATGCATATTTAAGCCATACTTTTTTGGATTAAACTATGGTTTTTCGTTTAAAAAAACTTTTGTTTTCTACAACCCCGATTTATAGAAAGAAAAAATATTGCAGAATTGACAACATGCAGCAAAGATTAAAAACTTATCTCATATTTGAGAAGCGCTATCTAAATCAACTAAAAGGGTACGTTGTTGGTAAAATGGCTTTAAACCACGTTATCTTGGAAGTAAGATTACCAGCAACTGTACCTTTTCCCAGTAAACCATCACTATTATCTAACTATAAGAAATAATAATTAATTAACCTGCTATAAATTATTGCAAATGGAACTGACATATCTCTCAGTAGATTAGAAGTAGTAAAAATATTGCCTTCCAATAAATACGCAATCTCTAATTGATATTCAATGCAAACTGTAAATTCCTTAAATTATCCTTAACGCATTGTGTTAACTATATTTAATGCATTTTTCTTAATATCATATATAATAATTTCCAATCAGTGTTTAGTCAAACTAAAAGATCTTCATTCAACAAATAATGAATCTGATTTAGTTCCCTAATTTGACACTGGGGCGCTTTCAAGCTATAATATTATCTGTCAAATTCGCTAAACTACATCGTTTACTGCAGTTGGCGTTGCATTGAAGTAGCTTCTTGTAGATGCGGCCGAAAATGAAATGATAATATATAAAAATAATAACATAGTTAATTCTACTGTCTTGTAACTTGATATATTGTCCGTGACAGCTAAGATTTTCAATCAAAAAAGCTGAAATGTGAGGATATTTTTGTCTTTCTCAAACATTTATATTTGTAATTATTTTGATATATTTGTATCACAATTAGTATCATAACGAAAAGCAAGTATCTTTTACGGAGTTATTTATTAAAGTTTCTTTTTTAAAAAAAATGTTTATTTCAAAATTCAAATCGCAACATGTCAATAGAATTATGGCTAATTTAATACACTTTTATTTCATTATGTGTATTAAATTGTGTATAATTCTATTCTTCTAAGTGCACACCTATCCTTTTAAGTGTATTAAATTATGAATAATTTAATACTCTTATTTAAAACAATTCACTTGCTTAACGTAGTTCAAACTATAATTTTCCCGTTAGAACTATATTACTATCATTGCTACCGGTAATAATTTTTCATCATTGGAGAAGAATCCTATCAAGTTCTCAAATTTCAAATATTTTGTCTTCCATTTTGATAATTTCAAGAATGCTCAAAGCATGCACAGCGTAGTTTAAGCAATCATTTTAATCCAGACTTATATTACTATCATGTTTCCTTTTAAATAATTATTTCTCCTTAACATTATCAGGATATCACATTCTTAAAATTCAAATGATTTGTCTTTTAATTTTGAAAATTACATGGAACTCAATGCAGTTCTAGATATTTGCATAATGCACACATATGAAATGTTACGGCGTTACAAGCATTATTTCCTTTCCTTTTTGTGTAACACGTCACAGACTCATACGTACAGACAAACACACACATGAGTAACATTCCAAAAGTGTTAACGAGACCTTAATTTATATACTAAAGTAAAAATATTGTATATACCTATATACAATCGGGTGGAAATTGAAAAGGCCGATCATGCTCCTTTTATAAGTCTATCAAGGCCTAATTAAAAATTTAAATATTTGAAATCTTCTAAAATATTTGTTGAATTAGTAAAATACAGTAATCGTGATCATAGTCTAGTATTTAGTGCAAATATAATCACTCACAAATTACAAGAAAGATCAATCATGCATAAAGCATTGCTTATAAAACACTTTCCAACTTAAATGCAATTTTATTTAAACATCTCTAAAATGCAATACATTCAGCGGTGCTATTTTCAAAATTATCACAATACTACATTAATTTATTATATTTGAAAACTTAAGACTTCATCGACAAAAAGGAACTTTATTCAAATAACGTTATTGAAATATAAATCGGCCGGCTCTCTATATACAAGCATTAAATATTTAATTCATGTATTTTTATTCTATTCCTTTCATTCATCACAATATTACAACAATTTATTTTACTTAAAATTTAAAACCATGGAGGTAAATGTAATTTAACTCTATGCTTAAAACTTTATTGGAAAAGTTTGCTATAAAATGGTCTGCTTCTCTATGTAGAATCAATGAATGTTTCACCATATCAGCTATATTGTAGACTCCAGAGCTAAATAATTTTGCGTTAAAGAAATTCAGCAATTCTTGTACAACTCATCTTACAGCTTGATGTGTTTACATTCTCTATAAGAGAAAATTAATCTTCGTTGTAGAAATAATTAAAGTTTGTGATCATTTAAACTCAAATTTGTTGTAATTGCGTTATTTCAGAATATAGATGCACAGAAATTAAGCAAAAATAAAGCGGGTTTAGGACGGACTCAACACTAAATATAAATTAAAAAGAACTTTCAAAATCACGATTTTGACACAAGAGACATTGATCTTTTAAACTCAGATATATTGTAATTGCGTTATTTCAGAATATAGATAGATGCACAGAAATTAAAAAAAAAAAATCTGATGTGGGCAACACATGACTTTCCTTATATAATGTAATGAATTTACTACTTTTACAGAAGAAAAATAGATTTTTCTTATAGTAGATACGAATATTCTTTCCAAGACATTGAATTTTCGACAATTAGTCGTCATTTTCATTGATTTAGCGTCATTTTTATCCATTTGGCGAGATTTTCGTTAATTTGGCAACATTTCAAAAAGTCGCCAGGTTGGCGACATTCCGCCAAATTCGTCGCCAAAATCTCGCCAAGCGTTATGCACTAAGAAATAAGTTATTCTTACAGCCGATAAATGACTATTGGCGTCAAAATACAAAAGTGTTACTCAGAGTATCTTTTTTCATGAATTGAACGAGCTAGATCCACGAGAATGATGTCACCCAATTTATCGCATGGTATTACATATGAAAAGTGAACATGTTTATCAATAGAATTTTTTTTTTATTTTATATGACTTTTTGATATTTTTTTTTGAAAAATGTACAATATCTCAAAAACGGCTCGTGTTAGCGTTCTAAAATTTATGTCAATCGTTTCCTAATGAAAAATTACATAAGATATTTCTATTTGCGTAACTTTATTGGGGGTTTTGATTTTTTGACGATTTTTTCAAAATTCTGAACATTCGAGTGCGTATAAAAACAATAGGCTTCCAGTGTTTACGGATTGTGATTTTTGTACCAAATTTGGTTCAAATCGGTCCATTCGTTCGTCAGTTATCGTCTCCACAGACCCACTGACACACACACACACACACACACACACACACACACATATTTTCACACACACACAGACACACACACACACACACATACTTTCACACACAGACATCACTTCAAAAATGTTTGATTCGTAATCAGGGATGCTTGAAACGTGCTCTCCCGTCGAAAACTCGAATTCGAATTTTCGACCCCGTCACAATACTTTCCTTATACATTATGTATATAAGGAAAATAAAAATCTGATGTGGGCAACACATGACTTTCCTTATAGAATGCAATGAATTTACTACTTTTACAGTTAAAAAAATGTTATTTTTATAGTAGATACTTATATTCTTTCCAAGGTATTGAATTTTCTTCAATTAGTCGTCATTTTCATTGATTTAGCTTAATTTTTTTCAATTTGGCGAGAGTTTTGCTAATTTGACAAAGTTTGCTATAAAATGGTCTGCTTCTCTATGTAGAATCAATGAATGTTTCACTATATCAGCTATATTGTAGACTAAAGAACTAAATAACATTAAAAATGTGGCCAAGTTGGCGACATTCCGCCAAATTCGTCGCCAAAATCTCGCAAAGCGTTATGGACGGAGACATAGGTTATTCTTACTATTGGATAAATGACTATTGGAGTTCAAACACAAAAGTATTACTCAAAATATCTTTTTTCATGAATGGAACGAGCTAGATCCACGAGAATGATGTCACCAAATTTATCGCATAGTATTACATATGAAAAGTGAACATATGTCTCAATAGGAAATATATTTTTTTAATTTTATTTAGCTTTTTATTAATTTTTTTGAAGAATGTACAATATCTCGAGAGCGGTTCATGTTAGCGTTCTAAAATTTATGTCAATTGTTTTCTAATGAAAAATTACATACGAAATGTCTATTTGCGTAGCTTTATTATCGGTTTTGATTTTTTGACGATTTTTTCAAAATTTCACTCGAAAATTTAGGGGGGTTTTGAACTTTCGATTGCGTATTAAAACACCAGACTTCCAGTGTTTACGGATTGTGATTTTTGTACCAAATTGCGTTTGAATCGGTCCATTCGTTCGTCAGTTATCGTCTCCACAGACTCACTGACACACACACACACACCTATACACACACACACACACACATACTTTCACACACACACACAGACATCACTTCAAAGATGTTTGATTCGTGATCAGGAAAGCTTGAAACGTGCTCTCCCGTCGAAAACTCGATTTTGAATTTTCGACCCCGTCACAATACTTTCGTTATACATTATATATATAAGGAAAGTAATAAAACGGTTTTAATACGGATGCAACACTACATATGAATTAAAAAGAACCTTAAAAATCACGATTTTGACACAAGATGGATGCCATATTTTATTTTCAATTGGATTGCGTGATTTCTTCATATAAGGTGCGTGTAATTATTATTTAAATTTTTATTTAAAAAACTACCGAATATATTTTGCCGAATTTTTTTTTCATATTCTTTATGGGATAATTTGAATATTTCATAAAGCTTTCGAACCAATTTGTGAATTTTAAATTCGCTTAAAAATGTTTGAAGAATTAGGTCCCATAGGGTTTAATGTATTTCATTTCTTTCAACCCGGGTGTAATCCAAAACTAATTGCAGTTATCGGGCGAACGGACAGACAGACAAACAGACAAATAGACAGGCAAACAGACAGATAGACAGACAAACAGATGGAATGCATGAACAAAGCCATAAACACTTTTCAACTATATTGTAAATTGTTAAAAAGCCTGTCGTGAGATTTAAAATATTTATAAATATACAATTTTCCATTATTATTATTTAATGTAAACTATATATGAATTCTTTAAATTAGCTCTAATATATTATATGAACAAGAGTTAATAATGTCACTTAACATCATGGAAACTAATTTCCCCTGCGAATGTTCGTTCAAACTAAAAGTCTCCTCTTCGGTCACCAGACAATGAATAACCTTCGAATTTCTTAGTTTGATACTGGGTCTCTTTCACCAGATTATCCCTCTTGGCAAGGTCGCTATACACTAGTTCATTTATTGAAAGTGACTTGGCATTGAAGCGGCGTCTTCTTTCATGGGTGGTCGATAATGTAATTATAATAAGAAAAACCATAACAATACAGTTAAATACATTACATTGTAACCTGATATATTATTCTTAAGATTAAAGAAAAGAGTGTTTTTCAAACTTTTTTGTTGCGAAACAATTTTTGAAATTTAATTTGATTGTGGAATCCCAAAATGAAGAACAGTCCCAATTATGCATTCAGATTTTATGAATTTTAACAATTTCCAACATAGTTGTAAAGTGTTTATGTATTTGTTCATTTTATTCTGTCTGTCTGTGCGTCCATTCGACCGATATCTGCCGCAAAAATCCCTTTATCAAAATGAAATTTTAGTAGTTGAGACGACTTGTGGGATATATGGGAATGCAAAAAAATAATATCACCCAATTATTTTCAGATTTAACCCGATTAGAAAGAATGAAATACATTGAACACTATGGGACCTAATTCTTCAAACATTTTTTAAGCAGAGTTAAAATTCATGATTTGTTTTGAAAATTGTAAAAAATATTCAAATTATCACGTAAAATGTGTAAAACATTTTTGTCGAAAGACGTTAAATAGTTTTTAAAATAAAAATTGAAATAATAAATTGTACCCATATTATATGAAGAGATCACGTAACTCATTGTAAAATAAAATAAGCCATCCATTTTTTTTTCGCTTAGTGAAAATCGTGATTTTTAAGGAGCGCTTATATTTATATTTCGTGTTACATTCATCCTAAAACCGTTTTATTTTTGCATATTATCTGTATATTTAAATTCTGTGCCTACGCAATTATAATATATTTATTTTAAATTACCACTAAACTTATTATTTTATTTCTACAACGAAGCCTAATTTTAATGTATGTAGATTGCAAACAAATCAACGATTGTAAGAGGAGTTGTATAAGAATTGTTGAATTTTTAACGCCAAATTATTTAGCTCTGCAGTCTGAAATATAAGTGATATGAATGAAATTATTCATTTATTTTACATAGAGAAGCAGACGATTTTATAGCATTGGCTTTTTCGATGAAGTTTTAAGTTTCCAAGTAAAATAAATTTTTGCAGTACTGTGAAAATTTAAAAAATATCACCGTTGAATGTAACACATTTTAGAAATGTTTAAACAAAACTGCATTTCAGTTGGAAAGTGTTTCATATTCAATGCTTTATGCATGATTAATATTTTTGTTTACTTTATATATAAGAAAATTTACACTAAACTATCGCGTTTCAGAACCCTTGGAATACTGCCGCAGAACCCTAACTATTCCGTTGAACACTGTAAAATACTGATTTGAAACACTTTAAATAGAAATACAATCTTCTCAGGACCACAATCCAACAGCCCAGCTGTTTTAGTTTTCAATGTCCAGACTGTGGAATGAACTGGAAGAGACCAATACCACACCCCCACACATACTCTAAAATAACATCCATAATACAATACATTATGTAGTTATTAACACTTTACAACATAGTTGAAAAGTATTTATGACTTTGCTCATTCTGTCTGTCTGTCTGTCTGTCTGTCCGTTAGCACGATAACTGCCATAAAAATGACTTTATCAAAATGAAATTTTAGTATGTTTTTCAGACGATTCTGTGGGACCTATGGGAATATAAATGAATAATATCACCCAATTAGTTTTGGATGGGGTTGAAAAAATGAAATACATTGAACCCTATGGGACCTAATTTTTCAGACATTTTTTAAGCGAATTTAAATTTCACAGACTGCTTCGAAAGTTTTAGAAAATATTCAAATTATCCCATAAAATATATAGAAAAAAATTCAGTAAAATATGTTAGGTAGTTTTTAAAATAAAAATTATTTAATATAGGGAGAAGAACAAATTCAATTAAATTCTGACTTTTGCTATATCCTCCAGAAAGAAGAGAGAAATATATTATATAATAAATATATTTCCAAGAGTTTCATTGTTTTATGTATTAGAGAGGTTTCACATTTAAAAATAAATATGGTAGATAACAATTTTTCAAATTTTTAAATAAAATAAATTATTATAGTATTATGATGAATGAAACGATTGGAAACATGTTTATGAATGAAATGCTGCTTTTATATAGAGGCGATTTATATTTCGATGACATCATTTGAATAAAGTTCATTTGTTTTCGATGAAGCTTTCAAATATAATAAATTATTGTACTATTATGATAATTTTAAAAATATTACGGAGGAATGTATCGCATTTTAGAGATGTTTAAACCAGGCAATTTATATTTCAATGCCGTCATTTGAATGAAGTTCGTTTTCTTCGATGAAAATTTCAAAAATAATAAATTAATATAGTATTGTGATAATTTTAAAAATATTACCGAGGAATGTATCGCATTTTAGAGATGTTTATATAAAACTGCATTGTATTTGGAAAGTGTTTCATAATCAATGCCTTATGCATGACTGATCTTTCTGGTTTCAATTGCGCATGTTATTTACTTTTGCTTATAATTTTTAAATTGAGATAATTCTTTCAGAGAGACTTTTTTAGCCCAATTTAGAGACGTTGCTTGTAAAGTCACTAAAATATATTAATTTCTATTTTTACTTTCCTTATATACATAGTATAATGTATAAGGAATGTATTTTGATGGGGTCGACAATTCGAATTCGAGTTTTCCACAGGAGAGCTCGTTTCAGGCATCCCTGATCACGAATCGAACATTTTTGAGATGATGTCTGTGTGTGAGTGTGTCAGTGAGTCTGTGGAGACGATATCTCACGAACGAATGGAGCGATTCGAATAAAATGTGGTACAAAAATTGCAATCCGTGAATACTGGAAGCCTATTGTTTTTAAACACAATCGAATGTTCAGATCCCCCCTAAACATTCGAATTAAATTTTGAAAAAATCATCAAAAATTCAAGTTACTCAAATCAACATTTCTTATGTAATTTTTCCTTAGAAAACAATTAACATAAACTTTAGAATGCTAGCATGAACCGTTCTCATGATATTGCGCATTTTTTAAATACATTTATTAAAAAATCCCATAAATTAAAAAAAATATTAACTGTTGAGAAACATGTTCACTTTTCATATGTAATATCATGCTATATCTTTGGTTGCATCATTCTCGTGGATCTAGCTCGTTCCATTTATGAAAAAGTATACTTTGGGTAATACTTTTGTATTTGAACGCCAATATTCATTTATCTGCTATAAGGATAACTTATTTCTCTGTCCATAACGCTTGACGAGATTTTGGCGACGAATTTAGCGGAATGTCGCCAACTTGGAGACTTTTTTAAATGTTGGCAAATTAACGAAAATCTCGCCGAATGGATAAAAATAACTCTAAATCAATGAAAATGACGACTCATTGACGAAAAGTCAATGTCTTGGAAAGAATATAAGTATCTACTATAGGAATAACATTTTTTTAAACTGTATAAGTAGTATATTCATTGCATTATTTAAGGAATGTCATGCGCTGCCCACATCAAATTTTTTTAATAGCTAATTGACCTGTATAGAAAAATAACCTATTTCAGTAGACTTCAAAGACAGTATTTAGGAGAGCAGTAATAAACTTAGTAAAATACTGGGCACACATAGATATATTGAACACATTTTATTATTGTAGATAGAACTTTGCAAATTTTGTAAATTTTATTTGGTTAAATTTTAGTGGGTTAAATCTTATTTAACCCACTATGCCAAATACCGACATATATTCTGCATCGCATTCAACGCTATCTCAAAATGAATGTTGAAAAATGAAGGTTTTACGGTTGATTTAAACATGGATGATGTCAAGGTCTATTTTATCATAAAATATTTCTTTCAAATTCACGGTTCCAATTGAATCTACAGCGTTGTTAATTAAAGCGACTGGCCTCATTCATCAATGTAAATTTTCTTTAGCTAAAATTTGAAGCATGCAATACAATTTAAGAGTCAAACTATTTCAAAGGCAAAACACAGTCTTTTTCTTCTGGATAAACTCCAAGCGCAACCTGTATACTCTTGCAAGTGTTCATGTTTATACTTCCGAAACAGGTTAACTCCTAAGTTTTTTTCTATGCTGTATTTATAGGAAAATTTTACATTAATTTAGTTTTATCAACAACAGTTTTTACTAGTTTTTCGGTTGAAATTTTGAAGTTATACTATAATTTATTTGCCTGAAATACATCAAGATATGATTTTATATTGAAAATCATTAATCTGTATTTATTGAACCAAGACTGCAACATTGAAGGAACCAATACCGTAACGTGATCGAAATTTCCGCAATTCCCACGAAATAGAGCGTGATATCATGTATACTATGATTTAATATGATTAGAAGATGCATAAATAATAAGGACATTCCATTCATTTCTTCATATTTAATTTCAAACATAAGAATTTTGAATTAAACAGAATAGATACGAATTTGGATTTAAGCGAATGTCCTCATACGAACACTTTTCGTCTGGAGAATACTGGTGCCATATCCGAATAAAAATTGTTTTATATTGACATAGAAAATGTCTTCATCAGCTATTTAATAGTAAATACGAAATCCGAATTTTCAAGAATTATATAAGCTTAGAATGAAGCAAGCTTTCAGTGCTGCAACAACCTCACTGGACAAGTTTTGCTCCATTCATACTCAGCAGTGACGACAAATCATTAACCAGTTTCTAAAAAATGAAATGGTGTGTGATTCGATAAAATCGGCTAAATCCATCAAATCAAGCAGCTTGCTTTGAATTTAGACTGATAAAATTGGAGATGCAAGAGACTGCAATAGCAACTTAAAATATTTTATGCAGTATAAAATTCTCAATAATTCTCAATCTATTAAATAGAAATAAATACCGTTTAATCTTATGTAATAAATTAAAATAAATTTATTTTAAGGCATGCATTATCTTAAGAACCGCTCAAATTAGCGTTCTACAATTTATGTCATACGTTTTCTAATAAAGAATGTGAATAAAATGGTTGTTTATTTAACACTATTAAACATGCTGATTTTTTATAATATTTTTTTAAATCATTCCAAAATTTAGGGGTCCTCCGAACATATGATGGCATTTCAAATTCATAGGGTTCCAATCTTCTATTTATTGTTGAAAAATGTAGAACTTAAAGTATATCTTACGTATTTTTAAAAATTAAATATGCATAAATCAGTTTTGAAAAACATTTATACATTAAGTAAGATAGCTCAAAAGAGTATTTATGTAATTTAAAATAAATTTGTCAGTTTGAAAATTTGAAAGCATTTTGATAATTTTTATATATACCTAATGAATACGAGCATGCGAGTATTATTATTCACCTCAGAATTATAGTTTTCACTAATAATTGTTGATTTTTATTGCTCCGTTCGAATTCATGAGGTGTTTAGCATAATTGTTATTGTTTTGAATTATAATGTCCTGATTTTTAAATAAATTTTTCGATTTAATTTTAATTATAATAAATAGTCATTTATCTTCCATTAATATTTAAATAAGATATAAAAGAAGAAAAAAAATTGCAAAGTATAGAATACAAATAAATATTTAAATATAATATAAAAGAAAAAAGAAAATTGCAAAATATAGAATACAAATACTTATAGTCTATTTCAGTGCACCATGCATAGCTAGGCGTTTACTTAGTTTAATATGCGGTGATGTCAAACAAAAATTCTGCATACACCCGAAGACAGATAACCGTCGTATTCAGTTTCAGAGTCTGGCGCTGCTGTGCTTTCAAGCGGTAATCATATCTGACATGGTTGCCAGACAAGATGATTTATTAAAGGTAACATGACATTGAAATAAACGCTTCATCATGAATATAAGGTCAATAATAAAAGAATAGTAGTAGAACTCATAAAACAATAGTTAATCCCGTTATATTGTAACTGGATGGAACTTCTTGGATGCTAAGTTTTTAAATACACTGGAGTCATACCAGTATAATTTAATTGGTCTTTATTAACTGGATATTTCTAATCTAATTTTTTATAACAATATTTTTATTAAATATTAAATATTAAAATTTTTCTGGAACTGAGTATAAATACATCTTATTGCATTTCTTACAAGACATAGTACATTAAGATTACCCGTCGTAGCCCGGGTCCTAAATAAGCGTCGGCAAATTAAATAATACCACTCAGTTTCCAAATCTCCAAATCAGCACTAATGTGAAATCATCAGTTTAAGTGAAAGGAGCACTGCTCCACAAACGTTGAAAGCTGAAAAAGAAAACAAATAAAATAAAAAGTACTTTGAAACGATCCTCCTTTCCTTTTCTGTAAGTGTAGCTTAAATTTCGGGCTTCGGGTGGGCATGCGCAGTCGACAGCTCAAAAAATGTACGGAACATTTTGGAACATCGAAAATCGTACATGTTCGCTCTCTTCATAAAACGGCAGAAAAATAAATGACATATGAAATAAAAAATAAAAATTCGCTAAGCTTCGGGTGGGCATGCGCAGTCGACAGCTCAAAAAATGTACGGATCATTTTGGAACATCGAAAATCGTACATGTTCGCTCGCTTCATAAAACGGCAGAAAAATAAATGTCATATGAAATAAAAAATAAAAATTCGTTAGGCTTCGGGTGGGCATGCGCAGTCGACAGCTCAAAAAATGTACGGATCATTTTGGAACATCGAAAATCGTACATGTTCGCTCGCTTCATAAAACGGCAGAAAAATAAATGTCATATGAAATAAAAAATAAAAATTCGTTAGGCTTCGGGTGGGCATGCGCAGTCGACAGCTCAAAAAATGTACGGATCATTTTGGAACATCGAAAATCGTACATGTTCGCTCGCTTCATAAAACGGCAGAAAAATAAATGACATATGAAATAAAAAATAAAAATTCGTTAGGCTTCGGGTGGGCATGCGCAGTCGACAGCTCAAAAAATGTACGGAACATTTGGAACATAGAAAATCGTACATGTTCGTTCGCTTCATAAAATGGCAGAAAAATAAATGACATATGAAATAAAAAATAAAAATTCGTTAGGCTTCGGGTGGGCATGCGCAGTCGACAGCTCAAAAAATGTACGGAACATTTGGAACATAGAAAATCGTACATGTTCGCTCGCTTCATAAAATGGCAGAAAAATAAATGACATATGAAATAAAAAATAAAAATTCGTTAGGCTACGTAGGCATGAAGTAAACATTCAACTTTTTGCCAAACTATAGAATTGTGCTAATCTTAATTTTTCGAACACGGTGAAAAAAGCATAACATAACCTAAAATGCAAATTTCGATGTATTTTTAAAAAAATAAATAAATATGAAGGAATTGCTCTGCGGATGCACTTCAAACGTAGTTGAAAAGAACTTTCTTCGATCTTTTTGATGATGTGAAGATGGATGTGATAATATTTTCGTTCGCTAAGGAACTGATTTGTTTGAAAACAGTGATGACATATAAAGTAACTAAAAAACTAAATCGAATTTGTGCCCCTGTGTATACGCCGAAAAGTAGCTGCGTACCAAATTTCATGGAAGTACAGCTCTTATATTTTCCACTACAGACCGCACATACAGAAACGCAGACATATTTTTTTATTATGTAAATTATACACGTAAAGGGAAAGTATTGTGGTGCATTTTAAAAATCGACTTTTCGATATGGATATATTTACACATTGTGAGAATCTCTGAATGCGGATAAACCATTCTTCAGCAATGTATGTGTATGTGTGTGTGTAAGAATGTGTGTACAGTATCTGAGACCATCATATCTCTTCAACTCATAGGATGATTAGTATAATTTATTTGGTACGTAAAAGTTGGTTGTACGTATAATTTATTTGGTACGTATTTGATAACAAAATCTGTTTCGTAAGATTAATTTCATTGGTAAAAGCAACAGTATACTCAACTTTAGACATTTCAGTCAGATTTGCGAGCATTTTGCAATAATCAAAAAAACGTCAAAAATATTATACTACTACATCTATCAAACAAAGGTGGTAAATAGTATAAATTTATTGGTAATACGATAAACATATTGGTTTACAAATAGATTTATGCAAATCTCACTATGGTGTTACTCAACCATTATTTACTAATTCATAACATTTTGTGTCCAATGTCTCAAATTACTTTCTTTTTATTTTACCTTGAACTCTATTAACCAGCGATTGACCTTATTCGTCTATCCCTATTCTACACTTTTAAATTTTGACCCAGTTATCCGACAATCTTGAAATTCGGTTTTGTGCATGCAGATAATGGCCAATCTCAATAAAACAATAAAGTTAACAAATTTGAAATTTCGGAGGAGTATGCAGGCAGTCAAAAATAAATAATATCATAGAAATAGAATATATATATATATATATATATATATTTATATATATATATATATATATATATATATATTTATATATATATATATATATATATATATATATATATATATATATATATATATATATATATATATATATATATATATATATATATATATACAGGATGTGCCAAAAACATTGACCTAGGCTTTTAATCCTTAAATATTAATCTTAGACATATATAATAAATTACAAAGTTGCAGAAAAAAGTACAGAATTCTATGAAATCGATTAAAATTTACAGGGCAATTATATTTTAAGAAATACAAAATCAAAATTTTTATACGGCCCCGGTACAAAAACATTTCCAATGAGGAGTAAAATGTGTCTCATACGCTAATGAGGTGATATACAAAATTTCAGCATTTTATCATAAAAAGTCCCAGAGATATGAAAAGACAAAAATGCTAACTTAAACCACTTTTCAATGCATCGACATGGGTTCTCAGAGGGGAAAAATTATGTTGGCAGATCGCGTTTCAAGGGTCATACACAAATTACGAAAGAAAACAATGATTACATAAATAAATAATAATTTTGCTATTTATTGGTACAAAAGTATCTACACTGTGTAGAAATAATAACTTTACACAAAGATCACAAAGCTTGTTCAAAATGTTTTCCATCCATGCCAAAGCTCCATTAAAGATAAGAGGCAGATATTGTTTGTCTATGATGCATTTTTGCGTTGCGTGATTTGCACTCTTGCTGTAAACAATTACATTTTAATTTGTGATTAATCTCTCACCAAATTTGTTTAAACATATCTCTGGGACTTTTTATGATAAAATGCTGAAATTTTGTACATCATCTTATTAGTATATGGTGCACATTTTACGCATTGTAAATGTTTTTGTACGGGGGCCGTATAAATATTTAAATATTGTATTTCTTCAAATTTGATCCCCTGAAAATTTTTTTTACATTTCATAAAATTTTGTACCTTTTTTACGCAACTTTGTAATTTATTATATATGTCTAAGATCAATATTTAAAGAATAAAAGTCGAGGTCAATGATTTTGGGACACCCTGTACAAGGTGTCTCAAAAAGATTGAAACGCGCTTTAATTCTTTACCTGTTGGAGATAAGTGGGCAATGTAAATTGCAAAAATGTTGAAAGTAAGGTAGGAAATAAGACTACGTTTGTGAAATAGTCCTCTAATTAATTTTCAAAAAGTTACACTCTTTAAATTTTTATACGATCCCCTTAGACAAATTTAGTCAATCTGAATTTTTTATTTTTAATGCATCAAGATCATTAAAACAAAAAAGATCAATCATGCTTAAAGCATTGATTATGAAACACTTTCCAACTTCAATGCAATTTTATTTAAGCAAGTCTAAAATGCAATACATTCCTCGGTAATATTTAAAACTTATCCCAATACTACATTAACTTATTATATTTGAAAACTTAAACCTTCATTGAAAAAAATGAACTTCATTCAAATGACGGTATTGAAATATAAATTGCCTGGTTTAAACATCTCTAAAATGCGATACATTCCTCGGTAATATTTTTAAAACTATCATAATACTACGATAATTTATTATATTTGAAAACTTCATCGAAAACAACTGAAATTCATTCAAATCACGTCATAGAAAAAATAACACGCCTGGATCTCTCTATAAAAACAGCATTTCATTCATAACTTTTTCTCATTCATTTCATTCGTCACAATACTATAATAATTTATTTTATTTAAAAATTAAGACCATGGAGCTACAAGTAATGAAACTCTATGCGCGTAAAACTTCATCGAAAAAAATCGTCCTTCTCTTTTGTAAAATCAATGAATATTGCATTCATATCAGCTACGCAGACTCCATGGGCTAAATAATTTTGTGTTAAAGAAATACAGCAATTCTAATGGAACTCATTCTACATATTTTACTGTTTACATTTTACATAGGCTTAAAATAAGCTTCGTTATAGAAATAATCCAATTTGGAAATTTGGATGAGCATTTAAACTCAATTATATTTTAATTGCGTTGTTTCTGTATGCAGATGCACAGAATTTAAGCAGAAATAAACTGGTTTTAGTACGGATGCAACACTCAATATGAATTAAAAAGAACTTTAAAAATCACGATTTTGAGACAAGATGGATGACATATATCATTTTGAAGTGGGTCATGTGATCTTTTCATATCATAGGCACGTGATCGCTTCATATAAGAGGTGTAATTATTAGTTTCATTTTTATTTAAAAAACTACTGAATATATTTCGCTGAATATTTTTTTTTTATATTTTATGGAACAATTTGAATATTACCTAAAATTTTCGAAGCAATTTATGAATTTTATATCCGCGTAAAAATTTTTTGAAAAATTAGGTCCCATAGAGCTCAATGTATTTCATTTTTTCAACCCGGGTTCAATCCAAAACTACTTGTGTGATATTATTCAATTATATCCCCATAGGTCCTACAGACCGTCTGAACAACATACTAAAATTTCATTTTGATTAAGTCATTTTTACGGCAGTTATCGTGCTAACGGACAGACAGACAGACAGAATGAACAAAGTCATAAACACTCTTCAATTTTGTTGTAAAGTGGTAAAAACTCGCATATATGTATCTTTAAAATTGAGCGAGTGATATTTAATTGAAAATTGAACATTGTGAATGGGGACCATATATCAAATTAGAAATGTAAAGTTGTGACTTATCACAAAAAAAGATAATACTGGATGATAATACATAGGATACCCAACCCCGTAGTGAGTACCACTGCTTTATATAATCTCTGTCTGTGTAATGCTTTTTTGAGATACATTTGTGATATAAAATTTTGACACATATTAACATATTTTTGATCTAAACAAATCTCATCGTCAATTTGTTTATGATCCCTATTTTCACTGATGAAACAGCCTTTCAGATACAGATACAGATATGCGAGTTTTTTTAATGATCTTGTTGCATTAAAAATTAAAATTTTCTGATTGACCAAATTTGTATAAGGGAGCCGTATAAAAATTTAAAAAGGGTAACTCTTTGAAAATTAATGGGAGGACTATTTCATTAACGTTGTCTTATTTCTTACCTTACTTTCAACATTTTGTAATTTACATTGCCCACTTATCGTCCAGAGGTAAAGAAATAAAGCGGGTTTCAATCAATTTGGGACACCCTGTATATATTTGATTGAAGATTTGCTGTCTTATACTTTTATTTTGTAGATTTGTTATAAAGTTAGGTTTTTCGAGTTGCAGCTTCTCACTTTTCTATCATTGGAGTTTCAAACTAATATTATGTCATTCCATTCCACTTAATATCTTTATTTTTTTACATATTCATATTTGCAAAGTATCCTTAATTTTTTTTTAGCATGCTACGGTATTTATGATTTTTTTTCTTGCAATCTATTCAAATTTATGCTTCATTTGCGCTAAATTTAGTAATAGAATTAATGATTTTTTAATTTTACTTTCGTCCAATGTTATTAGAAGAATTCTGTTGCTCATATTCTCCTATTTTGCTTTTCAGTATTTTTTAGTCTATATTAATACTTTTATAATATAATTATTTGTATTATAATTTGTCCTACTCCATACTGTTTATTATTTAGTTAATTTATTTTGTTTTAATTGGTATATTGCTTTTATTCTTATATTAACTTATAATTAGCATATTTTGTTTCTATTCTAGTGCTGCCATCTATTGTTTCTATTCTAGTGCTGTCTTCTTACTTTTATTATTATTTTCGATTGTTTTTGGGTATTTATATATTTGCGTTTAGTATTATGTATTGATGAATTATTGAAGCTCTTTCCACTGTATTTTTCAGTACAATCTATACTTTATATTATTGCATATTTGGAATGGATTTTAAGTGAATCCAATTTTTACACTTTTCGTATTATTTAATACTTAGTGTTTTATTTAATCTAGTTTAGAACTAATATAACTATAACATTATGTTTTCTCTTATTTTATAATTTTCTCCTGATTTTTATTAGGATTAGGTTTTACATGGACTTAGTTGTTTATACTTATATAATAAGCAATTATTTTATTTCTATTATTTTCTCGATGTTATATTGTCGTATTTATAAATTTACTTATACTATTATGAAAAATATGAAATTGTTAAAAATATGAAAAAAAGAACATATTTATAAATATATAAAATAAATGCTATAGTAACAATATGAATAAAAACTATGCGTAAGGATAAACCCTGTTCAGGAAAAATTCAATTTTTAAATTTTGGCGAGTTGCCGTAGACTTCATTACTTTGCCAGGTAAGAAGCTTTTTTAGAACATTAGACGTCTTTTAATGCAAATATTTGTGTCATATCATTTTCAGCGATTAAATCGAATTTAAGAAGCATAATTAACGAAATAAAGATAAAAATAATTTTAGTCTGTAGAAAAGGACATATACTGTCTATAATCAGATTTTTATACTGCGTTTCCAAATTGGTTTATATATAGAACATGTCAGAACCAAATAACTTTCTTTATAAGAAATATGATTTAAAAAACTTATATAACATATTTTAAAAGCATGTCATACATTTTTCTTGTCTCGTGGAGTGCCAAAATATCCTCCATTACGGTCACTGTCCGGTTATATAACAAGAAATCATTCCAGTCTTGGATTCATCAAAAATGCTTGTAAAACGCTTATGGCACGAGACCGAAAACGCCATCTGTAGCGTTTGTTCTGTCTGAAACAGATGGAGTCAAAGAAGCTAAAGCAGCATGGAATACTTTTATGTATATAAAAAGTTGAATTTTAAAAGAAAAACATTAATCTTCAAGTATTTTATGTTTCCCACAATTCATAATATGTATAAAGGGAAGTATTTAAGTATAATCTAAAATTTAAATTCCAATTGCTGACAGGTTTAGACATTTCTGACAACCCAGATTACGAATAAATCAGCTATTTTCCATGACTTTTCTCTTTCTCACGCTATTTTTGTCTTTTCCTCTTTCCTTTCTCACCGTCTTACTACATCTTTCTTTCTCTTTTTCTTTCTTTCTTTCTCTCTTTTTCTTTATTTCTCTCTTTTTCTTTATTTCCCTCTTTTTCTTTATTTCTCTCTTTTTCTTTATTTTTCTCTTTTTCTTTATTTCTCTCTTTTTTCTTTGTCTCACTTTTTTTTCCTTTATCTCACTTTTTTTTTTGCTTTCTCTTTTTCATGCTCTCTCACTATTCGTATATCTTTTTTCCCACCTTTCTCTTTCTTTTTCAATCCATTTCTCTTTTTTCTCTAACTCTCTCTCTTTTCTCTTTTCCTCCCTATTTTTCATGCTCTTTCGTTATCAATCTTTTATTTTCCTTCTCCAGTTTTTCCCCCTTTTCCTTTCCCTCTTTCTTTCTTTGCTTCTTTTTCCTTCTTTCTCATCCCGTCTCATTCTATCTGTCTCACCATTCCCTTTATTTCGCTTTCTTAATTTTTTTTTTCTTTATCTCTACCTTTCTTTTCTTTTTATCTCTTTTTCTCCCTCTTTCTCTCTCTTTTTCGCGCTCTCTGTCTCTCTTATCTCTTTATCCCCTATCTATATTTAGTCGATCAATTGTCTCTTATCTCTCGTTTTCTCTTTTTCTTTCATATCAACGAAAAAATCGAAAATTCAAATTAAGAGTGACAATATAAAGGGATTTCCAAAACACCTACGCCACATTGCCCCTCAAAAATAAGGAATAAACAATTTAATACCCTTTCGCTGGCAACCATTAAAACTAGTTATCAACAGCTTTAATTAAATGTATAGAGGCCGCATTTAATAGCCATTAGCCATTGGGAACAAGTGTCTCATTTAATATAAATATAATAACATTTACCCCAGATTTCAGAAATATAGACTCTATATAGGACACAGATGTGTGGTCTCAATTACTTAACAGGAAAGCGATGCGCTCATGACCGAATTTTTTAAAGTATATTTACAGGTGGACTAAACAAAGGAAGTTTCGAAGGGAAAAGCTTTTGTCTTATGCGCCGCTACATGTGAATCCCTTCCACTACTTTAACTATTCATATATTATGAATTACAGGGAAGTAAAGCGATTGCCGTCTTTCTCTTGCAAATGCGAAACCCTACACAATACTGTTGCAAAAGCGTAATATTCCCTTTGGCGCCTCCTCTTTCGTCTGTTTCGAATGCCAGGCGAAGAAAACACTGTCCATGACGTCAGCATGATGTGGAGATCACGTGAGCTCAAGGCTTCCAGGATTTCCCAATTAGAAGAAGGATTGCCAGATTTACCGATTTATCTCCAATTTGGCGACATTTGGCGACTTCCCGAATGTTCAAGAAATTTCTCGATAGAGCGATTATTCTTTGAGATATAGAGATTTCCAGAAGTTTCTATGGAGAGACTATAAATAGGAGTAATCACTACATCAGGGAGGGGGATTGACGAGTTTACATGACACGAGCTACATTGGACTGTAAAGTATTTTCGTCAGTGTAATTTCTCGAGAGAGCGATTATTCTTTGAGATATAGAGATTTCCAGAAGTTTCTATGGAGAGACTATAAATAGGAGTAATCACTACATCGGGGAGTGGAATTGACGAGTTTACATGACACGAGCTACATTGGACTGTAAAGTATTTTCGTCAGTGTACAGTAGTGTACAGCCAGTGTCAGTGTACAGTAGCTGTTGTTTTGTGAAATTACGTTTGTAAACATTCTGTGAATAATATCAGTTATTTTATGAAATTAGTGGAGCATTTACGCGCTATTTGATTGTACATATATTGTTCCTATTTTCTTTATACTTGTGAATAAACGTAAGTTATCTATAAACTTGGGCTCGTTCTTGTATCCTGCGTATACACGAACGAGCCCACGATTCAAGAAGATACGGTCGTAACAAATTGGTGTCAGAAGTGGGATTTCTGATAACTCGACAAGCGTATATGATAATGACTAGAAAAGCCACAGAGGAACAAATAAAAGCGATGATGGCTTTGATTAAAGCTACGAAAGGCAAGATGAGAGGCAAGATGAGATGAAAAAAACGATAAAAGCCGGGCAGGAAACGATGGAAGAAAAGATTAGACAGACGAAAGAGGAGGGACCAAAGGGAATATTGCACGTTCGCAACAATATAATAAAACTTAGGTGGACTTCCCATGATTTGTTCCATTTTTATATTAGTTTTATTTACTTTCTTGCATTTTTATATCAAATAAGTTAAATTTCTTCACATAATGTAATACTTGAGGGCGCGGTAGCCCAATGGTTAGCGCGCAGGAATTGTATTCGGTAGGCCCGGGTTCGATTCCCGCCACTGCCCAAACTGCTGCCGTGTTCACGCGGAGTACGACCACGTTAAACATGTGGGTCCGTAAGTCCTCCAGAGAGGTTGGCGGTAGGGGAAGGAGGGTACGATCCCTGTGGATGCCTCCCCCAGTGGGTTCCGCTCTAAATTGGGTGGTACTTCCCGGCCGTCCAAACAGTTACCTTACACCTTTCTGGTAGGTCGGACGATCTGGGTCTCAACATATAATACTGATATAATACTGATATACTAATACTGATACTATATAATATAATACTGATTTTTAGTTGCATCGGATTATCATTTTTTAACTAATTTCGTTATTAAGTAATGTGTGCTCTTTAAAACTGTTCACTCAACAAAGGGTATACAAATGTTACATGTTTAACAGAACACGTACCGAAAATATTAACAAATTTCGAAAATTGAAGGAAAATACCTCATATAGTTTTCTTTAAACTGCATCTCCTTTAAAATAAAAAAATTATTGCTGTTACTACTTAGAAAAATCATGCCGAATTTCAAGAATATCGCTTGATTCTTAAGAGAGACATAACGTGTCTGTTGAAAAATAAAATATGTCATATCACAAGAGCAGCTGCGATAACTTCTAAACAATATTATCTACTCTTTTAGAATTAATACTGAATCAATATTCACCCATTTAATAACACTGAGCCTATTAATTTTCTTAGGACCTTTTTTCAATTTAGGATAAGAAATGTACAATATTTAGAGAACAACAAATTGTAACTCACTATAAATTAAGTTCGTTAGAGAACAGCAAATTTAAACGCACTATAAATGAAGTTTGTTAAGGAATAGCTACTTGCACTGCAAAGGAGGTTCGTTATGAAAGAGTAAACTGTAATGCCCTACAAATGAATTTCGTTAGAGAACAGATAATTTTAACATCATATAAATTAAATTCGTTAGAGAACAGCTGTAACAGCTGTAATGCCCTATAAATGAAGTTCGTTAGAAAAAGTCCACTGTAATGCCCTTTAAATGAAGTTCGTTAAAGAACATAAAATTGTAACGTCGTATAAATTAAATTCGTTAGAGGACAGCTGTAACAGCAGTAATGCACTATAAATGAAATTCGTTAGAAAACAGCTAAAAGTAAAACTCTATAAATGAGGTTCGTTAGAAAAAAACAAACTGTAATGCCCTATAAATAAAATTCGTTAGAGCACAGATAATTGTAATGTCATATAAATTAAATTCGTTAGAGAACAGCTGTAACAGCTGTAATGCACTATAAATGAAATTCGTTATTAAACAGTTGAAAGCAAAACTCTATAAATGAGGTTCGTTGGGAAAAAGCAAACTATAATGCCCTATAAATAAAGTTTATTAGAGAACAGATAATTGTAATGTCATATAAATTAAATTCGTTAGAGAACAGCTGTAAACAGCTGGAATGCCCTATAAATGAAGTTCGTTAGAAAAAGTCGACGGTAATGCCCTATAAATGAAGTTCGTTAGAGAGCAGATAATGGTAACGTCATATAAATTAAATTCGTTAGAGAACAGCTGTAACAGCTCTAATGCACTATAAATAAAATCCGTTATAAAACAGCTGAAAATAAAACTCTATAAATGAGGTTCGTTAGAAAAAAGCAAACTGTAATGCCCTATAAATAAAGTTCGTTAAAGAACAGATAATTGTAACGTCATATAAATTAAATTCGTTAGAGAACAGCTGTAACAGCTGTAATTCCCTATAAATGAAGTTCGTTAGAAAAAGTCAACTGAAATGCCTTATAGATGAAGTTCGTTAGAGAACAGATAATTGTAACATCTTATAAAGTAAATTCGTTAGAGAATAGCTGTAACAGCTGTAACGCCATATAAATGAAGTTCGTTAGAAAACAGATAAATGTAAAGCTATCTAAATAAACTCCATCACAGAACAGCAAACTATATTGCTCTTTAACTGATGTTCGTTAGAGATCAGCTAATTGCAACGCCCTATAAATGAAGTTCGTTAGAGAACAGAAAATTGTAGCGATTTATAAATAAAGTTCGGTTGTCGATAAACAATTCGTATGAAATGGCTATTTCTCTAAAAAACAAAGTAGTAAATTTTATATTTTTCTTTGATAAATTTTCGAAACAAAAAACTCGAAATTTTGAAAGCCTTCTTTTCGTCCGATCTCCACAAAAATCAAAAATCCTCTAACGCCAATTTGTTCCAGCAATATCACAACAACAGTTCACATACACACATACGGGCAAACAGACAATTTTTGAAATGTTTGATTCGTGTTCAAGGAGGTTTAAAACACGTAATTCCATCAAAATTTTAGAGACGGATTTTCAACATTACAATATCTCCCTTTGCATATACTTTGCATTGTAAAAAAAGTAAAAAGTGTAGATTCATATACAATGACACTCGAAACAAGTAAATACACCAAAGTTCAAGAATTTTAACTTTTGACCAACCACAGTATTTTCCCTTCTAGTACACTATTTACTGTAAAGAAAGCATAAAAATAAGCCATATATTTTCCTTGCGGAGGAAGAACCTCAAAAAGAGAAAATTTATCTTCCATTACAGTTACTCCCCAGTTATATAACGTAAATCATTGAAAGCTATCGATTCATCAATAATTCCTGTAAAACTTTTATACCACGAGACGACGAAAAGCTCCGTCTGTAACGATCGGCTTGTAACAGATGAAGCAAGAGAAGCTCAAATAGCCATTATTTTAGAATGAAAAGAGTGATTTTAACTATATATGCGTTGCAGTGAAAAATTTATAGGTTGGGGTAAAATTGATTTCTTAGTTTGGAAAATATTGCTTTTTATTTTATTTCAATTCCTTTATATGTCATGGTCACAGAAGCACCGATAACGGGTCTTACCAAAGCTTAAAATCACGCTTAGAATATACAGCGACTGGCATATGTTGATTAGTTTGCTTTTCAGGGCTCTTCAGCAAGAAATACCTGATACTACACTAGTAGTCTGGGGGACAAGGAATCACTGACACTACTGGACAAAGAATGTTGCTGTTGTTACTTAACCCCCGTAGTGAAGGAACGCCTTGCACCACGTCCACTAGACCCCTGGTCCCAATTCGAAGGGGAGAATATGCAGCTTCACTTTTACTGAGGCTCCCCAAGGACAGAAGTCTGACTTTGCCTCGACTACACAACATCCATGCCTGCTGGCGGGATTCGAACCCACAACCAGGCAATCGAGCGATCGGACGGAAACGCATGCCCCCGACCGTTCGACCTCCGCATCGGCGGACAAAGAATACTACAAAGAATGCCCGATGCCTGATACTATACAAGGAATGCCTGAACTACACTAATGGTGACATTTTGATATTTGACAAAATATTTGCGAACCTTGTGGAGTCCATTTCGGCGATAAAAGCTTGCAATTCGGTCCTAGTAATTCTACTGGGAGATCGTTGGCTAGCCAGTATGAAACTCTACCGATCAATTCTCGACTGAGACCGTAAAGTCCATTACAATGGCGCCTAAACAAAATTAATCCCACAGTTTATTGCAATGACGTAGAAGTGATTATAGTATGGCTATCAGAGATTCAGTAGACACTGGGATATTGAGCATTTATTTCATATCAAGAGGCCAATGCAGAAAACTACCCTTAAGTGTAGAAATTGCACGAGAAAGCTAATCTGAAATAAAAGTTGCAGGAGGTGGTCAGTCAGATTGTCAAATTGCACTGCAATTTGACACCACATGGGGAGAATGCAGAATCTATTTTGAAGGTAAGAGCTTGCAATCCTGTTCCAGTAATTTTTATTGGAAAATAATCATCTGGCCAGTACGAAAATCAGCGGTTTAATCGCCAGCTAAGACTCAAAGTTCTTTACAATGGCGCCCAAACAAAATTAATCCTGCAGATTATTGAAACGACGTAGGAGGTCTGAAAGCGACTGACGAAAGTGTCTGAAAGTACACTTCGGCGGTGAGAGCTTGCAATTCGGTCCCATTAGTTCTATTGGGAGATCGTTGGCTTGCCAGTACGAAAATTTACGGTTCAATTCCCGACTGGGACCGTAAAGTTTGTTACAATGGCGGCTGAACAGAATATTAATCCCACAGTTTATTGCGATGACATAGAAGGTCAGAAAGTATGGCTATCACGGATTCAGTGGACTCTGGGATATTAAGCGTCGATTTCAAATCTGGAGGCCAAAGACCACGCAGAAAGCTTAACCTTGAGGATAAAAATATCACCAGTAAGCTATCCTCAAATAATAGTAGCAGGAGGTGGTCAGTCAGATTATGAAGTTGCCCGATAATTTGGCATTAGATAGTGAGAATGCAGAATACACTTTGACGATAAGAGTTTCCAATTCCGTCCCAGTAACTCAACTGGGGGAGCGTCGGCTGGTCGCCAGTACGAAGATTGGCGGTTCTTGGAATAGCAAGGTTCTTTGTAATCTCTGTTGTGATAAAAAAGTTAGTCATATCAGCTGATTTGAAATTTCCAGAAAATTGAACTGTACTAAGCAATTTGCACAATGCACTACCTTCTAAAAGTTATGTGTTCTGGACTCACAATGAGCTCTCTTCAAAGACCAATCGAGATTTTCCCTGAAATCGGGCAATAGATATTTCAAGAATTATGCACGACTGTCCGGCCGCCCAAATTGC
Source organism: Amaurobius ferox (assembly GCA_951213105.1). NCBI lineage: Eukaryota > Metazoa > Arthropoda > Arachnida > Araneae > Amaurobiidae > Amaurobius > Amaurobius ferox. The sequence goes on from OX578149.1 coordinate 67,575,349, forward strand.
TGCTCTCAGTCTTCAGATGAGTCGGTCGGCCTGGGCTTTAGACACTCGGCACGATTTACTGTTCATCTTATACAAACCGTTCAACCTACCCGAAGGTGTAAAGTATCTGTTTGGACGACCAGGACAATGCCACCTATTTCAGACCGCAACCCAATGGGGCCGACATACACAGGGATCATATCCTCTTTTCCCTACCACACATCTCTCGATTGGACTTTGGGACCCACTGATTTAAAGTGTTCTCTATGTAGATACGGGGATTGTTTGGGTAGAGGCGGGAATCGAACACTAGTCCTCCCAGCCTTAACCACTGAACTACCTCGTCCGACACTGTTCCGAGTTTAACATTTGGAGGGTAGGGCTTATATCCCCTTTAATATATGCAAGAAAGCATTGTACTTGGATTTTACTCCGACAAGGATTATGATATCCCTACCGCCTATAAGAAATTAGAAAAATTGAAAATCTTAACATTTACATTCAATTATACATAATAAGCTTTATTTAGGAAATATATATAAAACGTACCGAATGTGTATATGGCCATGCCCACATTTATACGCTCACATTTTCTTAATGTATCGAAAAAATGTTTATTTGCAATGAGTATAAAAGAGGAGGTAATTTTTTAAATAGATGGTTTCATTCCAAACCAATATTTCCGAAAATGCTAAAATGATCGAGGAAAAATAAAACGGAAATTTAAATAACTTTTCGGTCTGGATTTTTTATTGGCACTAATTCTGCCTTTTCGTATCTAAATTTATTTTATTTTATTTATAACTAGAAAGGTCGTATTTAATTTATTTTCAACGGCAGCCATTTGTAAAACCCTTAGAAATCCGTAAATTCCACACCTCTGTAACTTTGTTTAGAAATGTGTTTCGCAAATTAAGCTCAAAAATTCGAATTTTTCAAATAAGAATTTACAAAAGGTTTTAAGATAACTCAATATCTGTCAGATAAATCAAACCTCAAACAAATCCGTCGATTACTCGATTTCATAGCTTGATTGAAATTTTAGTCAGAAGAGGAGGAGGAGAAGAAGGAATTATGTACGAATGACTATTTTTATGCAAATTTTATAACGCTAAATCTGTTTTGATTTTCAATTTAGAAAGTTTGCTTAGGCTGCATTTCAAAGTTCTCGCAGAGCTCTATCAAAATTATTTTGTTTCATGTTTGTGCTATGTTTAAAATGATACCATGTTTTACAGATATTTAATACTAATGAGCATATATTTAGTACTATTAAAGCACTTTCCTTCAGCAGAATCACTCATGAAATCATTCCACATGTTTTACATTTCTATAAACTCTCAGGATTTAAAGCTGAAAACATATGCTTCTAAAAATTGTGCCAGCTGTTTTATGAGAATGTGTAAAATATCACTTGCGCCCTTTTGGTTCTTGTCTAAATATTTTCTCAAGATAAACCATTACTCCCATCCCTTTCTTCCTCAAAATTAGATAACTATATGTTTAAAGACTTCTTGTAAAGTTACTTTTTTTAAGTAATATGGATTTCAAAAGAAATATGGATTTTAAAAGTAATATGGATTAAAAGTAATTTTGATTAGTTTTCAAACTAATCAAAAATGAAAAAACGCTGAAATTTTTCCGAAAATCGTAATGCAAAACTTTCCAAAATGTCCGGAAATTTGTTTGACCCACATCACTACTTAGTGTACCAAATAAATTGCCTTTCAAATACTTTTACATTAATATATTGTTTCTTCTTTTATATGCATGGCGTCCAAATACAAAAGTATTACCTAAAGTATATTCTCTCATGAATGGAACTAGCTAGATCCCCGAGAATGATGTCGCCCAATTTATCGCATGATATTACTTATGAAAAGTGAAGATATTTCAACATAAGATAATATATTTTTTTAGTTTTATATGATTTTTTGATAATTTTTTTTAAAAATGTACAATATCTCCAGAACGGTTCATACCAGCGTTCTAAACTTTATTTTAATCATTTTCTAATGAAAAATTACATAAGAAATGACTATTCTCGTAACTTTATTAAAGGTTTTGATTTTTTGAGGATTTTTTCAAAATGTCACTCGAAAATTTAGGGGGGGGGGGGTTCTAAACATGCGATTGCATATAAAAACAATAGGCTTCCAGTATTCATGGGTTGTAATTTTTGCATCAAATTTTGTTCGAATCGGTCCATTCATTCGTCAGTTATCGTCTCCACAGATTCACTGACACACACACACACACACACACACACGCAGACATCATCTCAAAAACGTCAGATCCGTCTTCAGAGATGCTTGAAACGTGCTTTTCCGTCGAAAACTCGAATTCGAAATTTCGACCGCGTGACAATACTTTCCTTATACATTATATGTATATAAGGAAAATAAAAAGAAGTTTTGGACGGTAGCAGCTAGAGCTGCGAAAGTGATATATCGGCAGAATAATGTTGTTATACGATGCCAGATTGGATTAAATGTTGTTCCTCTAGCGTCAAAATTTCTAATTTAAGACTTTTCTCTCATAAACTATGAGAAACACAGACATGAAAGCTAATTTAAAAGTTGTAGAATATCACCAAATTAGTAAGAAACTTCATGTCATTTAATACAAAAGCTTTATATACATTACCTACAGTTTAAGTTAAAGTATGTTCAATATGTTCATAATTTACCACAATGCATGTTTATATGCAGGTAATGACTACCAGTTGCACTTTTGTCAGCATTACGTATGGATGTGAAGAAGTAGAAATTCGTAAGGAATACTGCTTTGCAGGCTTTCACATTGTTTTACCCGAATTATAACAGTACCATCTCTTAGGATTCTTTATTCGAATTATGATAATTTTTGATGCAATACTCATATAATATACACACGTAGAACATGATACTTATATGATGATCAACGATCATATGAAAATGGCTTCGTTTATTTTATCTACAGCAGAAAAGTTGCTAGTTATAGTCATCATTTGCATATGACACTCGCAGTAACGAGTAGAGACTTTGCACCATTAATTTCTGCAAACTGTTATTTCTTACTAATTCCCAAATGATCTGCAACTTTGTAATTAACTTCTTTTCTATCTATCTCATAGTTTCCGAGATGAGCGTACTAATTCCAAATTTTGTCACTAGGGGCGCTGCTGCTGTCAGTTTTATCTGGCAGTGCATGGTTAGTTTACTATATCGATATCTCACTTCCATAGCTCTAGCTATCATCGTTCAAAACTAATTTGGTTTTTCAACAATTTGACTACTAGCCATCTTGTATATACAGAACATGAAACCGGAAAATTATTAATTGATACTGAAAATAAAACAAACTTTATATAGAAAAGTTTCAATAAACAGATAAAATTTTAGAAGTTACATGAAAATGTAGCTTTCAAATTATACATGTCTTAAATTTAAACATTTTTTTTAAAGTTTTACTTTCACATTAAAAACGTTATTTATTTTTTTGAGAACTAAATATAAAACTCAATTAATAAATTACTGACAGCTGCAGAATGAATAGTTTAAAATTATATTGTTTTTATTAAATATATTTAATTATTTCGCTTTTCTTTTGTTTTAGCATTTAAATTTTGATTGGAACTGAATACTGAAGTTAAATATTTAATTGCTTAAAGTTAAATTAAATTTCTAAAGATATTTTTATATATTATATTTTACGTCTTACTATTTATTAATTTTGACTTATTAAGTTTTGCATAAATAGCATTATTTAATTTTGAAGGAAACCGGAAATTTATCATTTGATACTGAAAATAAAACAAACTTTATATAAAAATGATTCATTAAACAGATAAAATTTTAGAAGTTACTTGAAAACGTAACTTTCAAATAATACATGTTTGAAATTTAAACATTTATTTTTTATTTAAAGTTTTACTTTCACATTAAAAACGTTATTTATTTTTTTGAGAACTAAATATGAAACTCAATTAATAAATTGCTCACAGCTGCAGAATGAATGTAGATAGTTTAAAATTATATTGTTTTTATTTAATATATTTAATTATTTCGCTTTTCTTTTGTTTTAGCATCAATAACGTTATTTAAATTTTGATTGGAACTGAATACCGAAGTTAAATATTTTATTGCTTAAAGTTAGATTAAATTTCTAAAGATATTTTTATATTATATTTTACGTCTTACTATTAATTAATTTTGACTTATTAAGTTTTGCATAAATAGCATTATTTAATTTTAAAGGAAAAATAAAAATATGCATTTATTTTTATAAAGATTTTCTAACTTTCCAATGTTTGCTGTGCTAGCAGCGCCTTGCCGTAAGTATTGATTTTCTACTTCTTGCAAGTTCAATACATTTTATAAAATAAAATATATTTTGTGCATTACATTTCAATGCACACATTTAAAAACAAACGTTCAAAACTCAAGAAAATAAATACATTTTCCATCTTATTCCTATCATTAATTTTCCAACAATATCTCTCCAATGATTCAAATATATCATCTCCACAATCGCTTTCTCATCTTAAATAATACTTCAAAATCATCAGACAACATCATCTAAAATTGTATAGCTGCAAAATGTTGCATATAAACAACTGCCAACTGCATCATGCAATGACAGCTTCAATTTTACCTGTAGTTCATTAAGAGAAAAGAACTGTCAAAGTGGCTTACCTTGCCAGAAGCGTTACAGAACCTTGTTTCAGCCAAGTTTAAATGCACCAGCAGCAGTGCAAAAATTATTGCTTGCAAATCTAACATGCATGTCCAAAAATAAATGTCACTAACAGAAGCATATAAGAAGCCGAAATCTTCAAAGAATTAGAAAAACTACTAGTACATAACAGGTCCTAGAGTGAGTTTCTACATGCTCTTCTCGTACTACAGCACGTTATGATCTTCCTATATAAATCGAACTCTCAATTCTTCGCCGGGCTGTATTGTCATAGCAACGGCGCATGCGCAGATTGCGTCGTGTCCGCTCATGATAATTGCACGCCGTATTCCGCGGTGTTTTCGTTTATAAACAGGGATTTTTATATCCGGAAACTTTTTCCGGGAGTATGTCATCAAAGCAGAAATAGGTATCGTAAGATGTCTAGGATTTAGGAATTTATTACTCAAAGATCACGGAGGTTATATTATTATGACTGAATAATATTGAATTTTCTGTAAGTACTTATATGTATACTGGCAGATATATCCGATGTTGCTTGTGATCTAAAATATGTGCAACTTTTGACAGCATTCTAAATCTTATTGATCTTCAAAAACTGCCATTAAAATGTTTAATTTTGACTCCCAATGAAAATATATAATATATTTGTGAAAAGAATATATGGTCTGAAAATTGCTTCAGAAAATTAAAAAATGCAAAAAATATGATGTTCGATTAACATATGCCGAACTGGAACTCTTAAATGGAAGCAAAAGATATTCCAGCGCCATTTTTTTTTATCCCGTTTCCACAATCAGTTAAGCACAATCAAAATTATATAAAATTAGAAAATATTTGCCCAAAATAAAACAAATGACAAGAAGTTGAAATTTAAAATGTCAATAATATCCATAACCTTATTATTTAACGTCGTTACACAATCCAAAATATTAACATCCAAATAGGATTTTTTCTATTAAAATCCTAACTTCCTTATTATCTATAATAAATTAATTATATTCAAATCGTATATTTCATCAACACTTTTAGCTAATAAGCATTTTTATCCCAAAATGAAAGCCTTTTTTAACACTTTACAACAAAGTTGAAAAGTGTTTATGACTTTGTTCATTCTGTCTGTCTGTCTGTCCGTTAGCACGATAACTGCCGTAAAAATGACTTAATCAAAATGAAATTTTAGTATGTTGTTCAGACGGTCTGTAGAACCTATGGGAATATAAATGAATAATATCACCCAATTAGTTTTGGATTGAATCCGGGTTGAAAAAATTAAATACATTTAGCCCTATGGGACCTAATTTTTCAAACATTTTTTAAGCGGATTTAAAATTCACAAATTGCTTTGAAAATTTTAGGTAATATTAAAATTATTCCATAAAATATATAAAAAAAAATTCAGCGAAATATATTCAGTAGTTTTTTAAATAAAAATTAAAATAATAATAACATCTCTTATATGAAGCGAGCACGTGACCATGATATGAAAATATCACGTGACCCACTTCAAAATGATATATGGCATCCATCTTGTCTCAAATAGTGATTTTTAAAGTTCTTTTTAATTCATATTGAGTGTTGTATCCGTCCAAAAACTACTTTATTTTTGCTTAAATTCTGTGCATCTACATACTGAAACAACGCAATTACGATATATTTGAGTTTAAATGCACATCCAAATTTGATTATTTTTACAACGAAGCCTATTTCTCACCTATGTAAAATGTAAACAGCAAAATATGTAGAATGAGTTGAATTAAAATTTCTCTATTTCTTTAAAACAAAATCATTTAGTTCATGGAGTCTGCATAGCTGATATGAATGAAATAGTCATTGATTTTAAAAAGAGAAGGGCGATTTTTTTCGATGAAGTTTTAAGCATTGAATTTTATTACTTGTAGTTCCATGGTCTTAATTTTTAAATAAAATAAATTATTATAGTATTGTGATGAATGACATGAATGTGAAATTATTTATGAATGAAATGTTGCTTTTATAGAGAGAGCCAGGCGTGTTATTTTTTCTACGACGTCATGTGAATGAATTTCAGTTGTTTTCGATGAAGTTTTCAAATATAATAAATTATCGTAGTATTATGATAATTCTAAAATTATTACCGAGGAATGTATCACATTTTAGAAATGTTTAAACCAGGCAATTTATATTTCAATGCCGTCATTTGAATGAAGTTAATTTTTTTCGATGAAGGTTTAAGTTTTCAAATATAATAAATTAATGTAGTATTGAGATAAGTTTTAAAAAATTACCGAGGAATGCATTGCATTTTAGACATGTTTAAATAAAATTGCATTGAAGTTGGAAAGTGTTTCATAATCAATGCTTTAAACATGATTGATCTTTCTTGTATTGTACTTGCGGTAAACCTAGCTTGACATTGCAGATTATAGAAAAAAATTGAAAGCGTCCGTTAAGTTACGGAGTCCATCTAATAAATGCCATTTATAATTAAAAATTAGAATTTTTTTATAAAACCGATAGGTTGAATTGTAATCAGCTGATTTAATAAATATTCAAAATTCTACCGATATTTTTATTTACCAAAATTCTACCGATATTAACATTCTAAAGTTGGTACCATTAGTTTTCTACTAATGATTAAGCAACAGAGGATTATTCATTTAACTTTATTAAAGGCTCTGGTTTCTTAATGTTTCTTTCTAGAATTTGTTTGAGAATTTGGGGTCTTCCGAACATTCAATCGCTTTTAAATTCAATAGGGATCCAAAATTCAATTATTGTAATAAACACTAACATACCAACACACACAGACATCACTTCAAAATGTTCTATTCGAGTTCAGAGAGATACTTGAAAAGTATTCTTCCGTCGAAAACTCATTGATTTTTCTACCCCGTTACGAATACTTTCCCTATACATCATACTATTTATTCAGGGAAAGTAAAAATATTCAAAACAGATATTTCAAAGAAGTTCCGTTACTTCGCTAACCATCTAGTTATTGTTTGTAACATGGGAGTACGAAGACTAAACTGAGTAATTTGACGACCTTAATGAACTTCACGACGTTTTCTCACTGCCTTGACTGGCTAATACGTAATTTTCTTTAAATAAACTTTCAGAAAAGTCGGCTTTATGATGTTATTCCGTAACACACACACACACGCGCGCGCCAACGGCCCTACCGTGCTGAAAACACCGGTTCTTGTTAGATCACCGAAGTCAAGCAGCATCGGGCGCGGTTAGAACTTGGGTGGATGACCACCTGGGAACACCGCGTACTGTTGGCACATTTCGGGCTCTGTAGCCCGATGGTTTGCGCGCTGGATTTGCACGTTACCACAACTGCCGCCGTGTTCATGCGGAATAGAACACGTTAAACATGTGTGTCCTTAAGTCCTTCCTAGAGATTGGTGGTAGGGGAAGGAGGGTACGGTCTTTGTGGATGTCTCCCCCACTGGGTTCCGGTCTAAATTGGATGGCACTTCCCTGCCATCCAAGCGGTTACCTTACACCTTTCTGGTAGGTCGGACGGTCTGGGTCTCAACAACACACACACACACACATACAGGGTGACCTTAATTAAAGTAGAGGTGTTTAGAGCCCGATAGTGAGAAAACTGTTGGGCCAAACTCAACCAAATTTGCAGTAAATACTATTCAGACAATAATATTTTGACTTTTAAAAGAAAAAAAATAGTTCGAATTTTTGCCACAGCGGTGTAAGAGTTGTTAGAGTAAAATAGGCATAGGAAGTACTAGAAGTTAACATTATACATACATTTTAAAAAGGACATCACATTTACATTTTATACGTATTTAGTACATTTTATATTTACATTTGCATCTTACAATTACATACGTATGCCATTAATTTTTATATACACATCATTTACATGTGTGATTCAATATGTTTTCCTTGCATATGTTCCAAAAAGTTCATTCTCTAATTAACATTCTCTACTGCAGAATGCAACAGATTTCCATTGATTTGCTTGACGTGCAATGTTATTCGGTCCTTCAAAGTGGCTAAATCATCCACATTAACTTGGGATACCAAGCACTTTACAGAATCCCATAACCAAAAATCACAAGGGGTCAGATGAGGTGAACGGGCTGGTCACTTCATAGGAAACGCTGAATTAATTATTCGGTTGTTGGTAAAATGCTGTCGTAGGACTTCCTGTACGCGCAATCCAATATGAGCGGTTGCACCATCCTGCATAAATATCGTAGATTCAAGACATCCACGCTGTTGAAGTTGCGGAATAACAAAGTTTAGCAGCATTGTTCGATACCTCTCAGCATTAACGGAACTTTCTGTACTTTCTATGCCTATTTTACTCCAAAATTGGAACTTACAGCGCCACTTTGGTCCGCGGTGGCAAAACTCCGAACTATTTTTTTTTCTTGTAAAAATCTAAACTCCATGGTCTAAATAGTATTTACTGCAAATTTGGTTGAGTTAGGCCCAACAGTTTTCGCACTATCGGGCTCTAAACACAAATATATATATATATATATATATATATATATATATATATATGCTTGTAATCTGAGTTTATGGCATTTTTAGTAACTTATTAGCCATATCTGAAACAAGTATTTTTTTGGGGTTAATTAGAATTAGATACTCAGACCTCGTGAAGAATCTAGTCTAATTAACCTCCAATTTAAGCCATTGCTGTTCATTTCTCTTTTCGGCCCGGTAACCGTGGTTTAACTAATTTATTTATTTCATTAACTAATTTATCTGTTTTATTAATTATATTACTAAACATAGAATTTGAAAGGTTTGATGACAAATGTTGAAGTTTGATGACTTTGAAAGTGTATGAAGAAATTTTGTCATAAATCTTAAATTTAAGATTACCTATACATACGTACACACACACACACACACACGCATATATATATATATATATATATATATATATATATATATATATATATATATATATATATATATATATTCTTTTCAAATTTAGTATGGTATTCTCTACTTCTTGGAGGTAACCACGTATATATATGTTTGGAGTCTCTAGTATCAGAGGTTATCGAAATGTTAACATAAAACGCAAAACTAAATCTTAGAACTAAATCATAGAAATACTTACTCGGCACACACTTTTTGTTTTATGTATGTCATTTAAATAATAAGAAAATGATATAAAATACATTTTATAAATAAAAGGAGTTATATTTTCGACTGGAATGCTGCTTTGAGATACAGAATTAGGGAAGTTATTCATATTTTCAATTTCTTAAATCATATATTTTATTATAGCTGATTTCCCAAATTCATATATTTTTATTGTATTTATACGATTGTTGAAACAGGATTAAAATGGTATAGAAAAATCTTCTACCAGTTTAGCGTCTTTATTTTGGTGCATATTGAATAAACTTAAATATCTACCTGTGAGCATAATTTTGTACAGTGAGAACAGAATTTCCTATATTTTTTTCTTAGAGAATTAAATTAAATATTTATTAGAATTATTTGCAAATCAGTATCATGTAGAGAACTAATAGAATTTACACATATGTTTAATCTCGGCCAACGCCGAATATATCGGCTAGTATTCTATAAAAAGTTCCCTTAACATACAAATATAGAACATAATTCGTTTACCAGGATTACCTAGAGTAGCAATCAAATCAATAACAAAAGCTGTATTACAAAAAATATCCTATATTTCAAATAAACATCATACTCAATTAAATACTAAATAATACACAAATAATCTGCATACTGTAAATGCCATGTGATAATAAAACAAATCTCATGTCTTTAACATATGACTTTTCTTACACGGAAAAAAATTTGGATATTAAAGAAAAATCGATATCGCACATCAAAGTTTTATTATACACATATTTCTCAGGAAATCTGGTTTATTCAATCACATAGTTTTTATTAAAATCGGCATGAACAATTTGATGAACATTGTTTGATTTCTTTTTGAGCTTTGTATAGAACAGTAAAATCTCTATCTCATGAGCGGTTCATAATGTCGAAAAAAAATCTGTACATTCAAATCGTAATAAAACATATTACGAAGAATTCATTGTTTCGATAATAGTAAAAAATTTCAATGTTTTAAAATCATTTTTCCATGTTAGAAAAGAAAGGTGTATTATTTTAATCACAACAAATATTAGCGTCTTATAACTAGTGTCATTTTTATTGAACCAAAAAAAAAATCACATATACAATAGAGATTTCAATCTCATTTTTAAACATATATATATATATATATATATATTACATATAGCAGCATTTTTAATCAGTTTATTTCAATTTTCGATAAAAAAATATTAGATACATTGAGCACTTGTATTTGGTTCTTTCAGGTATATTTTGTTCTATAAGTCACTCACGGTCGATGACTAAAAAAAATCGCACTACATTTCGCTCGATTAAATTCATTCACTCAATAATGCAAAAACCTTTCTAAATACATAAAGATACTGGCCAATTAGTTTCGAAGGCAGAAAACAACTTTTTTCCTCATAACGAACAAATAGTGCAACTTCACTTATTCTCATAAGTTCAACAATTGCTGTAGAATAGCATACTTGACCGAACGTATTTGAAAAGTTGCCATCGCCGCGGGGAGAAATGAAACTGGTAAAACCAACGAGATAGGAAAGCAAATGACGGGACTCAATGAATGAAGATTAAAAATCACGATGAAAAAGATTATCAGATATTAAAGAACAAGCTGAAAGGAAACATTGTAAGTTCTTACTATATACAAATTTCTGTGCTAACAGTAAATGTAACAGACCATAAACCAGCTGAACGATGCGTTATCTATTGATTTCTACTAAGAGTATTTTACATACAAATTTCCATTCTAATAAATACAAGTATATAAATTATATATATCACAGTTTTATTTTCCATTGACTATTACTTAGACTCAAAATAAATAAAAGATTTCAGTAACTATCAGAATAAAAATATAAAACTTAAATAAACAATCCTAAGAAAATTTGACTTATAGATGTATAATAAACAGCAAGATAAACAGCGGGAAACCTTTTCGTGGCTGAAAAGATGAAAAGAATTTCTAAGAAATCCTTCCCTGAGCTTTACCTTCGCTTATTGGACATATAAAATGTTTTATGAGTGAGTGTATTCACCATTGTTTGATTTAAGAAATTCCTCGGAAGAAAAGAAAAATTCTTTAAATGATAAAGCTTATACAAGGTTTTGATGTTTTCTATCATCATTATGTAGACTTGCTATATCAAATTCAAGACTTGATTAACGAAGATATAAAAAGGAAAATACGAAGTCACCAGTTTGAACAAAAATACCATTTTAAACATTTGCAAAATCTCATTGAAGTCCAGCTGTGATTTTTAAACCTCCAACATATACCCGAATAAATTTTGTCAGTGGCGAGGCATCAAGCTGAACAGGATGGACAGTGTCTACAGACATACTTTAAAATCACATACCTTTTATTTTAATTATATATTATTCCAAATAAATGTGTAAAATAGTTTTATAGTAAATAAATGGAGATGCAGACATGTTTTTGCATCGACTGGCATCAGACCCAAAATTGAAGGTTGTTGTTGATGAGACCGAGACCGTCCAACCTACCAGAAAGGTGTAAGGTAACCATTTGGACGGCCGGGAAGTGTCACCCAATTTAGACCGGAACCCAGTGGGGGAGGCATCCACAAAGACCGTACCCTCCTTCCCCTACCACCAACCTCTCGGAAGGACTTACGGACCCCCATGTTTAACGTGATCGTACTCCACGTGAACACGGCGGCCGTTGTGGCAGCTTGCAAATCCAGCGCGCAAACCACCGGACTATCGCGCCCGAAATGTGCCAACAGCACGCGGTGTTCCCAGGTGGTCACCCACTCAAGCACTAACCGCGCTCGATGCTGCTTGACTTCTGTGATCTAACGAGAACCGGTGTTTTCTGCACGGTAGGGCCGTTGGCATCCAAAATTGGAGGTGTATTTTTAGAAGCGACATCTCTCGAAACACTTACCTTGTCAAGATCTGAGAGACAGCAGTGTGGACCTTCTTCTTCTTCGACCCAAACCGTCCTATCTACTGGAAGGTTTAAGGTATCTGTTTGGACGACCGAGAAGTACCACCCAATTTTGACCGGAACTCAGTGGGGGGGGGGGCGGCAACAACAAGGACCGTTCCTTCCTTTCCCTACCATCAACCTCTCGGAAGGATTTACGGATCCACATATCTAATATGTCCATACTCTGCGTAAACATGGAAGCAGTTTCAGCTGAGCTGGAAATCGAACTCATGTCGTTCGAGTACAATACCCGAGCTTACCATTGGACTGTCCCACCCCAGCGGTGTGGATCTCGCCTAGCTCTCGGTTTACGGGTGAAACCCACACCGCAACTCTGCCAAGTACTATTGCATTGGAAATGGAACAAAATAAAATTAATTCGCCCTCAATTTTATCATTCAACTGCTGTATAGTCTCGGGTAGATGTGCTAAGCTGCCGAATGTTTTTTGGGGAGGAGCAAAAAAATTTTATGAATTGATTTATTTCTTCATACATAGAGTTCATTGTTTAACAACAATAAAGAAAGTTTTTCTACTTGATTATGAGAAATGCGGAATTACACAGATTTTGACTACTTTAATACGGAATCTGTTTACGCAAATCACAAATTAGACTTTTAATACGGAATCTGTTTATTCAAATCACAAATTAGACTTTTAATACGGAATCTGTTTATGCAAATCACAAATTAGACTTTTAATACGGAATCTATTTATGCAAATCACAAATTGGACTTTTAATACGGAATCTGTTTATGCAAATCACAAATTAGACTTTTAATACGGAATCTGTTTATGCAAATCACAAATTAGACTTTTAATACGGAATCTGTTTATGCAAATCACAAATTAGACTTTTAATACGGAATCTGTTTATGCAAATCACAAATTAGACTTTTAATACGGAATCTGTTTATGCAAATCACAAATTAGACTTTTAATACGGAATCTGTTTATGCAAATCACAAATTAGACTTTTAATACGGAATCTGTTTATGCAAATCACAAATTAGACTTTTAATACGGAATCTGTTTATGCAAATCACAAATTAGACTTTTAATAGGTGAGAAAGTAAAGCTTGATGAGAGGAATGTAAATTTTCTGACCTGCTTTACGCGATTTTTATACAGTAGTTGGAATAGAAATACCCTTGAATTGTGTTCATTATATAGCGTTTTTGAATCGGATCCACTGAGAAACACAAATCCGGAGACCAGCTGTAATAACAAAATTTGCAGGGTCCAATTCGATGATAAGTGCTTAAAAGTCGGCTGGCTCTTATAAAGATTTGTGGTTTGATTCCCAGTTAAGGCAGCAATGTTCTGTACAATAGCACCCGAACAGTGACCCGCTTTGAGCTGCAATGTTCTTTACAATGCCGCCGTCAGAACAAATGAACCCTGTAGGTTAGTCCAAAGATGTCGGGCCTGAAAGTGACCTTAGAACGACTAGCACGGATTTACTGGTCTCTGGGACGATTTCAAATCAGAAAGACAACGAAGGTAACCTAAAGGTTAGGATCCTAACCTGAAGATTAAAAATCTGATGTGGGCAGCACATGACTTTCCTTATATAATGCAATGAATTTACTACTTTTACAGTAAAGAAAATAGATTATTTTTATAGCAGTTATTTATATTCTTTCCAAGATATTGAATTTTCATCAATGGACCGTCATTTTCCATGTCGTCATCATCAATGAGTCGTCATTGATTTAGCTTCATTTTTATCTATTTGGCGAGTTTTTCGTTAATTTAGTAATATTTAAGAAAAGTCGCCAAGTTGGCGACATTTCACCAAATTCATCGCCAAAATCTCGCCAAGCGTTATGGACGAAGAAATAAGTTATTCTTACAGCATATAAATGACTATTGGCTTTCAAATACAAAAGTATTACTCAAAGTATCTTTTTTCATGAATGGAACGAGCTAGATCCACGACAATGATGTCACCAAATTTATCGCAGGGTATTACATATGAAAAGTGAACATGTTTCTCAATAGGAATTTTTTTTTTATTTTATATGAATTTTTGATAATTTTTTGAAAAATGTGCAATATCTCGAGAACGGTTCGTGTTAGCGCTCTAAAATTTATGTCAATCGTTTTCTAATAAAAAATTACATAAGAAATATCTCTTTGCGTAACTTTAAAAGTGGTTTTGATTTTTTGACGATTTTTTCATTCGTTGTCAGTTCGTTGTCATTCGTTCGATTGTCCATTCGTTCGTCAGTTATCGTCTTCACAGACTCACTGACTGACTCACACACACACACATACACGTACTTCCACACACACACACACACACACACACACACATACACGTACTTCCACTCACACACAGACATCACTTCAAAAATATTCAATTCGTGATCAGGGATGCTTGAAACGTGCTCTCCCGTCGAAAACTCGAATTCGAGTTTTCGACCCCGTCACAATACTTGCCTTAAACATTATGTACATAAGAAAAGTATAAATAGCAGGAGGTGGTCAGTCAGATTGTCAGTTGCATGCCAATTTGACATTAGAAAATGTATAAGGCAAAATTCACTTCGACAACAAGAGCTTGCAATTCCATCCCAATAGCTCAACGGTAAAGCGTCGGCTGGTCAGAACAAAGATCTGTGGTTCGATTCCCGATTGGGGCAGTAAGGTTCTTTACAACTTACAAAATGCCATTCATTTATTTTCATTGTAATTCAGATATTATGTCTCTGTTTATTCGCAACCTTCTTAAACAATTCAGCATAAAACTTTTATTCCCTAATTTTAATACCTGGTTTAATGCCACTCCAAATAATTGTATAACGCTTCGTCTCTAGTATTCGTAGCTTTTAGTTAATAAAATTAATACAGAACTACAGTTAGCATAGCAGTTTGAGTGCGATGTTGAGAGCCAAAGAAAGGCTATAATATAAAAAATCTGATGTGGGCAACATATGACTTTCCTTATATAATGCAATGAATTTACTACTTTTACAGTTAAAAAAAATGTTATTCTTATAGTAGATACTATATTCTTTCCAAAATATTCAATTTTCATCAATTAGTCGTCATTTTCATTGATTTAGCGTCATTTTTACCTATTTGGCGAAATTTTCGTTAATTTAGCAACATTTAAAAAGAAGCCAAGTTGACGACATTCCAGCAAAATTGTTGCAAAAATCTCGCCAAGAAAAATGGACGGAGAAATAAGATATTCTTATACCAGATAAATGACTATTGGCTATTGGCGTTCAAATACAAAAGTATTACTCAAAGTATCTTTTCTCATGAATGAAACGAGCTAGATCCACGAGAATGATGTCACCAAATTTATCGCAGGATATCACATATAAAAAGTGAACATGTTCCTCAACAGTTAATATATTTTTTTAATTTATGAGATTTTTTGATAAATTTATTTGAAAAATGTGCAATATCTCGAGAACGGATCATGCTAGCGTTCTAAAGTTTATGTCAATCGTTTTCTAAGAAAAAATTACATAAGAAATGTCTATTTGCGTAACTTTAAAGGTTTTGAATTTTTGATGATTTTTTCAAAATTTCACTCGAAAATTTAGGGAGTTCTGAACATTCGATTGCGTTTAAAAACAATAGGCTTACAGTATTCACGGATTGTGATTTTTGTACCAAATTTCATTCGAATCGCTCCATTTGTTCGTGAGATATCGTCCCCACACACTCACTGACACACACACACACACACATACTTTCACACACACACACACAAACATCACCTCAATGTTTGATTCGTGATCAGAGATGCTTGAAACGTGCTTTCCCGACGAAAACTTGAATTCGAATTTTCGACCCCGTCACAATACTTTCCTTATACATTATGTATATAAGGAAAGTAATAATTAACTATACCTGCTAACTTTATTTCCAAATCCCCATCTTTTCAGGCGTAGCTAGTTATAATTTATTATCACTCATTATTTTATAATATAAAATGCTAAAAACTCTACTAGAATCACTTGCATGACTCATTATGAGGGCGTCATCCGCACTTCTTCACCAGGAAACTTACATCTCAACTCAACCATCCAGCAACTCTCCTTTATTATGCTTCATTTACTTAGGGGACAGGTCATTTACTTCACAGTGGAGCATTGCACTTTATCTTCCAATAAAATATACACATTTTCTTTCCAATTTATTTACGCTTCCGAGCTTTCTGGTTATCTATAACTTATTATTACAATTCATAAATGTGAGATAAATAAGTTTTTATCTGTTCAATTCTTTGTTTTTAACACTTTCCAGCATAGTTGTAAAGTGTTTATGACTTTGTTCATTCTGTCTGACTGTCCGTTCGCACGATAACTGCCATAAAAATGACTTTATGAGAATGACATTTTAGTATGTTGTTGTGACGATCTGTGGGGCATATGGGAATGTAACAGAATAATATCACACAATTGGTTTTGGATTTAACCGGGTGGAAAAAATGAAGTACATAGAATCTTATCGGACCTAATTTTCCGAACAATTTTTAAACGGAGTTATAATTCACACATTTCTTCCAAAATTTTAGGAAATATTCAAATTATCACGTAATATGTATAAAAAATGTCATCAAACTATTTGTCAAAAATTCATTTTGTAAAAACGTTTACCAAAAATTCAATTATGTATGTTTGTAGGGCTCTCAAAGGGCTAAAAATTACGTTTTATAGTTCATAACTAGCTCTTTAACTTTTTGAGATAATAGCATTACAATCTTTGAAAACAAAAAAATTTCAATCTTCTTCAATTTGATAAGACAATTACTCAAAAACTGCAATATGTTTCTAAAAATACATAATTGATTGAAAACTCGATTTTTACTAAACATTTTTATCGCATGCTGTTTGCGTTTATCTTTGATAGTTCAGAAGATATTTCCAGTGAAAGTAAGTGAGCTGATCAAAAAACCCCTTGGTTAAAAACTTATTTTCGTAAAAAAAAAAAAAAAAAAAATCTGATGTGGGCAGCACATAACTTTCCTTATATAATGCAATGCATTTACTACTTTTACAGTAAAAACAAAATAGGTTATTCTTATAGTAGATACTTAAATTTTAAGATATTGAATTTTCGTCAAATAGTCGTTATTTTCATTGATTTAGCGTCATTTTTAACCATTTAGCGAGATTTTTTTTTATTTGGTAACATTTAAAAAAGTCGCCACGTTGGCGACATTCCGTCAAGTTCGTAGCCAAAATATCGCCAAGTGTTATGGACGGAGAAATAATTTATTCTTATAGCAGATAAATGACTATTGGCGTTCAAATACAAAAGTATTACTCAAAGTATCTTATTTCATGAATGGAAAGAGCTAGATCCACAAGAATGATGTTACCAAATTTATCGCAAGAAATTACATATGAAAAGTTAACATGTTTCTCAATAGGAAATATTTTTTTTTTATTTTATATAATTTTTTTGAAAAATAAGCAATATCTCAAGAACGATTCATCTTAGCGTTCTAAAATTTATGTTAATCGTTTTCTAATGAAAAATTACATAAGAAAATTATATTTGCGTAACTTCATTAGAGGTTTTGATTTTTTGATGATTTTTTCAAAATTTCACTCCAAAATGTAGAGGGATTCTGAACTTTCGATTGCATATAAAAACAATAGGTTTCCAGTATTCACGGATTGTAAATTTTTTACCAAATTTCGCTCGAATAGGTCTATTCGTTCGTCAGTTATCGTCTCCACAGACTCACTGACACACACACACACAGATACATACACACACACACTTACTTTCACGCACACACACACACATACACACATACCTTCACACACGCACATACACACACATACTTTCACATAGTCACACACTGCACTCAAGCTTGTTAAACATATTGAATCCCTTCGATCAGTCCATCATGTCTCCCTTAATACGGTAGACATCTGCGGGGCCTTTGACAGCTTAAATTGGAATATTCTTCCCTCTACTTTTGAAAAAATTAACCTCCCTCTCCCTTTTCGTACTTTTATTTATTCATATTTGTCCTCCCGTTCTATCACTTTTACCGGTAACAATTTGTCCCTCTCTAAATTACTTTCTATGGGTGCTCCACAGGGTTCGGTAATTTCTCCGATCCTGTGGAATATCTATTTCAATAGTATCTTAACCCTTAACAACGACCTCTTCTACCTGCAGGCCTTTGCGGATGATCTGGCCGTGGTCACGTCTGGTTCCGATATTAAATTTACCACCCAAACCACAAATCAAATTCTTGGTCTCATCTCGGATTCCCTCACTTCCTTGAAACTTTCAATTTCCCATGAAAAATCAAAATGCATTATTATCAACAAATACAGATCCAAAAGAAAATATAATCGATGTATTAGACTTCAGAATAAACCCATCAAAATTTCCAAAACTCTTAACTACCTAGGTATTATAATTGACAATAACTTAAAATGGAGCGCTCACATATTCTACTTAAAGGAAAAATGTTTCGAGTTGTCCTCAACATTTGGAAAAATTTCTGGGAATAACTGGGGGGTTAATAAAGCTCTTTTAAAAATCTGGTACTTGACTGTAATTGAAAAGGTTATTATTTACGGATCTGGGGTTTGGGGGGGGTAATCTCACACGGGATCAAATTTCAAAACTTACTTCATTACAAAGAATCTTTTTATTAAAAATCTGCCCTGGCTTTCGGACAACTTCGAACATTTCACTTTTTTCAATTACCGGAATTCCCCCTGTCCATTTAGTCATTCAAACTCTTTTTATTAAATATAACTTTTGGAAACATAAACTTAACTTATTTTCGGACCCCTCCATTCCCCCCCCCCTGATCAATTTGATTCCCTTTGTTCTCTTTCTAGCCTTCCTCCTCCCCTTCGTGTTTTAAATTTTTCTTCCTCGAACCCTTCCTCGTTTTCTAGGTTTAATGTATTCACAGATGGGTCAAAACTGGATAATAATGTAGGTTTATCAATATGCATTTTCGAAAATGATCGACTGATCGAATCATTATCCTTAAAACTTAGAACTGGAAACACAGTTTTTCAAGCCGAACTTGAGGCCATCAACCAGGCCATCCTCTGGGCCGGCAAAAACAATTTAAAAATCAACATCTTTTCGGACAGTCAGTCATCTATTTCGGCTTTTAAATCTATCAAGAATAAAACGAAATTTCTATCTAAAATTAAAACTAATGCTCACCCCTACAAATCATTAATTAACTTATCCTGGGTCAAGGCCCATTCTAACATTCAGGGCAACGAAGTCGCCGATGAACTGGCCAAACAAGCTACGATCTCCGGCACCCCACTCCTTATACCTTTTCCCCACTCTTTTTTGATTAATAATTGTAAATCTTTCCTTCTTAAAAATTGGCAATCTCTTCTTAATGATTATATTTCCCCCCGGACTCATGACCCTGCCAGAATTCTAAGCTATTTACCCAAAGTCAACCCCAATTTTCAAATTTATAACAAATTCTTAATCTTCTTTTTAACGGGTCATGGTCCTTTTCTTGACTATCTTCATTTTTTCAAACATAAACGTTCTTCAAATTGTCTTTGTAATTCATATGGTGACGTAGATCATTACGTCTTTAATTGCCCCCATACCTCAAAATTTCACTTAACCCGTCCTCCAGATAATCTTCGTGCGACTTGGTTCTCTGGTGTCAGAACCAATAAAATTCTTTTAAATAGGTTGAAAAACTGTGTTTTAATTGCGAGAGAAATCTCCAATCAGGTTCCTTAGCAAGCTTGGTGCCAACTGCTTTCAATTTTCTTCGGTCAATGTTGTCCTCCCTGTTCCAGGCGTTTGTCTCTTATTGTTTCTGTACTTACACATTTTGGTGTCCGTCTTTTGTATATTTTGTTTCCTGTTTATATTTCTCTGTTGTATATATCTGTTTTCCCTGTGTTCCTCGGCTGTTCATATATTTGAAAGTTTTACCATGTACATGTAGTGCTATATTGCACTTAACTTTATCCGGTTACCTCAACTGATTGTAACCTTTATTCAGCTATGTTCTTTTTGCTTTCTTTTGTTGGTTTTTACTGTATTGTCCCTTTTCCCGCGGTTGCTCGGATTTTTTTTGGCCATACGTTTTACATAAATTTAATTTTATTTTAAGAAAATAATTTAATTTTTACCTCAAAATTCAAAATTTGTTAAAATCTACGTTTCTTTGCCTCCCTTCCCACTGTATTTTATGTAAAACTCTAAAACTGTCTGTATATATATTTACCATGCAACGACTTTATTGAATTTTAAATAATTGCAGACTGAAACTTGGTGACTGATTGGAGGACGGTTTCGGCTAACCTCCTCTCCCGGCCACACATTAAACTGCCGTAAGCCCTAGGGTTGGCTGTGTGGTCTGGGCCTTCGACATCGACATAGTCACACACACACAAAGACATAATCTCAAAAATGTTCGATCCGTGATCAGGGATTCTTGAAACGTGCTCTCCCGTCGAAAACTCAAATTCGAATTTTCGACCCCGTCACAATACTTTCCTTATACATTATTGTATATAAGGAAAATAATAGGTGAAAATATTAAATATTGAAATTACTGTGGTGTATTTATAAATGGTGCCCTATGTTTTACAAAACAAGTATAAATTGCCTCGATTTTTATTTACTAAATTCGAAGATATAAGCATTCAATGTGTATATATGTTTAATAATGCTGCGATTTTAGCCACATGCCCAAACCATAGACACAATTCATAAATAAATACATTCATAAGAAAATTCATAAATAAATAGAAATCTCAAAGCTTAAAATCATGCTCTAGAAGAATCAAGCAGTTTCTAGGGACCGGTTTAGCACTTTTTAGCGTTCTCAGACACAGATACAGTACACATTGGCATCAAAAAACGTTCTATTAGCCGCAAGCATTCAAACTCTTCGAGCGAACGACTGTCAGTCATGTCAATTACTGGTATGTTATAGATAGTGCGTATTCAACAACATTACAGAATCAACAATATACAGTATTAGGAGTATGAAAATAACATTGCAATTTTTTCTTTTTTGCTCATATCGCACGAGGTACTAGCATGCAAAATTTTGCAATTAATTATCAATTTTTATCCGAGTTACACGTGTAGCGAGACCATAAAATCAACAAGGGCAGTGCAGAGTTTGATACCGGGGCCGAAGCTGGATAGGCTTGTATTATACCG